>CM054817.1:23009429-23043805 GCA_028984105.1 Lavandula angustifolia
TCGGTATGTTAGTGCGGTCGATTAGGCTGCTTTGAAACTCGGTTGAATGATTTTAAAGATATTTTCGGTATGCACGGTAATCAATGCAACGGTTAAAAGCGAGACAAGCGAACACGAGAACACATGCGGTTTTTAAAGTGGTTCGGATCCGACAATCCTACGTCCACTGTCCCGAATGATCAAAAAGCTATGTATTATACTAAGATAGTCTCGGTTGGTTTGTCTTATTTGGACAAACCACTGGTCTTGAGATTATATGCGAGCAAGTCTCGGTTTACAAGGTATCAAACTAAGTGTTTGAAAAACTCTCCAACTATGAAGGAGTCCTTTTACAATAAGGATCGGTTAAGATATGAACTCCTTCGTCTAAGCTATAGATATGATCAGTTGAGCTTAGGTTAGAGGGATAGGGAATGAGAAAGTAGCTTCTAGAGCGACGAACGGTTAAGTATAGACTTGGGTTAGTGTTCGGTCGCTTAGATACTAGAGGCTTCATAATTCGGGTTCAGGTTGGTTCCCTTTATGGCGAGTATGTCGTCTTTCGCAGGAGATTACTCTTTGAACTTCTTGCGGAAGACTTAGGGCGTTTTGAGTTGCTCGTGAATGCTCGTGGGTTCGTTCGTGTTGGTCGTAGGTGAGCTTCAATTTGAGTTGTATCCCCTCTATTTGTAGAGTAGAGCAAGGATAGATCCGTTGGAGATGACGATCCTTGAGTCTCTCTCTTTTGGGTAGCTAACGGGTCTTTCAAAGTATGGTTGTAGTATCCTTTCCCTCCATTTACGGAAAGTTGTTGACTTGTAGCTTTAATCGAGAATATGGACGGTTAGTGCTTGTCATTAGTCGAGGTTTAGGGAAGTAGGTGAGGCGAACGAGACTTCAAGGAGATGCGAAGGCGACTTCTCTCTTCCTCGTATTGACTCTGCGATTTGACTTTAGAGAATCTGACAATCGGAAGAGCATCCCGGTCGTTCTTGAGTCGATCTCTATTCGATAGCATGCTCTCTTGAGTCGGCTCTGCGAAGATCAACTACGAGTTTAGTGAACTACTCTGCTGAGTTCGGTTCAGCGATTCCTTTCGGTATATTGCGCCCGTTGAGTCCGGTATTATTGAGTCTTCTACTTACAGTGCTGAGGCGGGTAATCTGCGGCGCATGAACCGGATGAAGAGTGTCCGTTGAGTTTGAAACATTAGAGACAAAATAGAACACATTACAAGCGAAAGGTTCATCAATCAAGATAGGGTTTTGGGATCTTCAAATCTTGGTAAATATTCGAGCACTAGGCTCTTGAGTTATATCTCAGCGATTGTGAGAAAGGGCTGAATCATCTCCCAACATTTTCCCCTATTTGATAATGCCGAAACCTAACACTATGACTTATCGAAAGCAGAGCTCCTTACGAGTATTACAAGTAGAATCGGTGGAGTTGTTCTTCAAGTCCTAGACTGCGGGGAATCGGGGAAGAACTATCGGAACTTTTACAAAAGACTAATCGGCAATTTCTCCATGTCAACATATTTTCCCCCGTCTAAGCAATCTAACGGATCGGGAATCTAACAAAGTAAAAAGCGCGGAATAAATATATACTCGGTGAGTGTGAGTCGGCAATTACTTGAGTGATTACGTGTGTTAAGCATAAAAACAAACAAGGCCATATAGATAATGAGGAATTGTCGGGGCCGAACAACGGTTATGTTTTATATATATGAAGAATGGTCGGTGCGAGATACATCATTTGTTATTCTAAGGAAAGAAATAGAACATCCAAGAAATACGAGAAGCTAACTATCATCGGGCGATTGAATCCACATCTTTGAAGTCCTTTGATATTGATTCGGGGAAGGGGCGATCCATACATTACGCAAGTGATCTTCCTCGGCTTCGGAAGTATCTACGGAATATCGAGCAGGATCATCTTCTTCTAAGCATTTGGCTTGGCGGCATCTTTGATTTCTTTCTCAATCACTCCGTAGTGAATAGAGCCATCTAATTTTAGTGGGGAGGCATGATTCTTGGAGTTGGGACTCGACATCGATCTTGTATGCTATGGCCTTCGAACTCTAGCAAATATCTACCGGGTCGGTCGTCGGGAAGCCGTTCGGCCAATACGATAGATTTGTGCTTTTAGGCCGGATATCTCCGAGTAATATCTCTTAACGTAATCGGCCTTCGGTGTCTCCCGCCTTTGAGTTCTTTCCCATGGCATCCATTCATCAACACTTGGCCACATGTGGAGTTTGAGATCGGTGAGGCTTCACGAATCTTACGTATGCGAAAGGAATATGCGCCTTTTCGGGGAATCCTCGACTTACTTCTTTCTCGGCTTTCGGCCTTAGAGCTTCTAAATCCACTAGTACGAGTCTTTCTCTAGTTTGCTTCTATCTCGCCTTGCTTCTTCTCCTCTGTAGAGATACCTCTCCATCGAGCCCAAATTTCTTGCATTTCTAGATCTTGTTGCTTGAGGGGACATAGGAGGGCACATGAGGTTCTTCTTGAATCGGCGGGGAGTTGTTGATTTTTCCTTAGAAGTGCCCTGTGACCGGTTATCTGTTTGCTTTGTTCTTTCTCCTTTTCTTTCTCCTTGTCTGCCTTCGTCACTCGGCTTTAAAGTCCTTGGAGGCGGTCCAGGTCCGATCTTTCTACCGCTTCTTTGGAGCCTTAGTTTTGCCTTTTGGGCGGCTTCTTCTTTTGCTTGTTTGCGGCCTCGGCAATTTCTCTTCGAGTTTCTCGTCCGCAGCAATCTGAGCTTCTTCCTCCAGGAGTAATATACCTTTTAGGTCCTTTCTTTTTAGAGGGAGGGGTTGGAAGCTTATGTATCTTCTTTCCTTTTAAAGCAAGCTGGAGGAGCGAGAGGAACCTCTTCCTCTTCGACCTCCTCTTACGTACTCGGCGATTTCTTTGATTATGTAAGATGGATGTTTGGGTCGCTTGAGTAGCGAGTCCTTGGATCCTGAGCCACTTGGGCCGGTCTCGGCCAGACACCACATCGCTGCTTCTTTGAGACACGCCACAGGCCTCGCCGGGTGAGTAGAGGGACCGGTGGGATCGGTTGCTAACTACGAGTTGCTCAGCCCATTGTCCTCACTCCTCTTGGTACTTTCGTACCTTCCCTTCTTAATATCTTGAGTTTTCCTTCCCCCCTTTTTGGCATCAACAAATCGCCGGGGGTAGGAGCAGATACCTTCTTATCCGGACCTACGGTATGCTTGTTGATAAATTGTCCAGGGGCATCTTTGCGGCTTTGTTAGTCTTTCATGCGGCTCGTTTCTCTCCTCGGTCAATTGTTTGTTGTATTTCTTGTGAGGCGTCTCTAGCTTTGTCTAGATATCTTGCAACTTTTTATCAACCCTCTCTTCCATTATTGCCTTCGAATAGGTTGGAGTACGAGATCGGAGGCACGAGAGATGGGAAGGGGCGATTCGGATATGGTATGCAGGCGGCCTTATAATCTTCTAGAAGCTTTGCTTAGCCGGCTGAATTATCTTCGATTGCTCTTTGAAGTCGGCTCGTTGAGTGGCGGAGTGCGTCGGTCAAGATCGTGGAGAAATCGAGGGGCGGGCATGTTAGAATGCGTCGTTCGAGCCCCTTGAGTTCCGCACTGCTCGAGCCGAATGGTTTGCCTCCACATCTTATGGACGGCGCGGGCGAGGAGTCGGTTACGAGTCCACTTGACTCCTCGGGGCCACGGCCGGCGGCTTGACGTGTCGGCTTCTAGGGGTGGCGCTACCTCAGCGATTCAAGTAGAAGGCGAGAAGGTTACTGGCGGCCCCAGGTACCGGCCGCCGACTATCTGGTCCCGAGGATCCTTGAGAGGTGTTCGGTAGATGTTGGAGGATCCTTGTCCGGTTGAGTTCCCTCATCGAGGCTTCTCGGGGCACGAATCATAGGAGTGGAGTCGACCGTGGGAGTCGAGACCCGTTTAAAGTGCCGATCTGAAATAGGTTGGCGGTCGTTCGGCATGGCTAGCATGGCGGCCCTCCAAATCTTCTAAGGAACATATATCGATGGCTCGAGTAGCCAATTTTGTCCCTATGATCGGCTCCTCCTCATGGAGCTATTCGCAGGAGTAATGTTGGATGAGTTTATTCGAGTATACCACTCTCGGAGGCCCCGGATCAACATGTGGAGCCTTGCCTACCTTGCCAAAGTGACTAGATCGTTGTGGTGGCTATCTCAGGGATCCGTTCGGCAATTTCTCGGGAGGCTCGTGATTGCGGAAGTGAAGCCTCTATCCGATGGATTCGACTCGAAAGCGGTCTACGAATCTTCAACTTCTATAGGGAGGCGGTTGCTTCTCGGCGAAGGAATGTTGCTCGATGGTGGAACATCGAGGGGCTACGAGAGGTTGGAATTGGTTCGGCTTGGACCCCTTGGTCCACTATCTCGCCTCGTTCGGTAGAGATGGCCTTTTCCGGCGCGGAGTCTTTTACGAGGACTCATACTCGTCCTCACCATTGCGAGGTGGTTCGGCCAACCACTTCGGCACTACTTCTACGTACGACCTCTTGACTTTCTTTAGCCTCTTAGTCGGAGTCTTTGGAGGAGACTTAGGAGGGGACCTCTTCTTCGTGGGAGTAGAGGTCTTGAGATCTGTCTTAGGATCAGCGGGGCCCCGATCCTATCATTTGAAGAGAGCTCTTTGCCCCTTTCTCAGAGGAAGCGGACCTTCTTCGGATTGAACTACGCTTGTCGGCATATGTGATATTGTCCATTCCGCAGAAGTCCTCTATCATTCGCGGTAGCTTCGGTCCATATAATAATTTTCCCATCACGGCAGGCGAAAATTTGACTTGTCGAATTTTGCGGAATGTGTCGTAAATTCTTTGAGGAAGAATTCGGTCCGATTGATCTTAAGCTCGAACATGAATGGTCATCATCGGCCCGAAGCTTCGGTCTTGACACTTGATCAAAGGACTCGGCACGACTGTCGAAATCGGGCCCGAGTCGCTAATGGTTGAGCTTGGACGCTCCATCCTCGGCTATGAGGCATGGTATTCATGCCGAGAATGCTGATCTTTGCTCAGGAACGTTGTCTGGCTTCCCGCCCCCCCCCCCCCAGGGGAATTCTTCTAAGTATTCATCCATCGTGATTGTCCTTGTACGCCGTGGTGTTGAATCCCTCCAGCAGGAAGATGGAGGCTTCTCGCTAAGAGCTTCTTTGATCGACATCGTCTTTATCTCGAAATTGCACGGGGAGGGTCACCTCCGAATGCTTCCATAGATGGCGTATACGCATCGGATATCACCCTCTGCGGTTCGGAGTTCGAGATAAAGCTCAGCAATCGGCGCGGGAGGATGTATGATGGCTTCCCCCGTGACACCGGCCGGCGAAGGGAAAAACCCTCTAGAGGCGGTCGCTCACGAGAGCATCGAAGATATCCTCCCATGTATTCAAGCTCACGTATCGTGGAAATTCCATCATCATGGGCTCGCACCAGACGAGGATGCGGTCTTTCTCAAGGATTTCTTGCATATCCGGCCCGAAAACTCTCGTCTACCATATCTATGTCTTTTGATCTGCAAAAACAAGAAATAATGTAAACGAACAAAAAAAAAATTAAATTACTGCCCTTTATTTTTAGTGTAGCGAGTTTAAGGTAAACGGTTTTTGAGTTTTAAAAATGGATTTGCAAAGCGAGGTTTCATTTCTCGAGCGAACTGGGGTTTAAATTGCGACAGGTATTTGAAGCGTTTTTGAGGCATTTAATGGGTTTCTAAATTTGAACATGTCGGTTAATTATTAAAAAGAGTTTCGATTTATAATTAAGGGTATCGATTTGGAGGGATAGAGTTGATTGATGGTAGTAAATAGGTTGTTATTTTTAAAATTGGTAATATCATGATTTACCCCTAATAATTGACAGTATATTACTATGTAAACGCATACCAAAACTTTAATTCCATTACATACTTTACATAGAATGTCGACTGTATTAAATGTAAATTGTTATATTAAATTACATTTCATATGACAATTGAATAGAAACAGTGAATATGAGTTGTAAATAGCGGCGAGAATATTTCATTGAGCTACTTGGGTAGAGGGATACGCGAACCTTTTAGGCTGAACATCGTAGTGGGTGATACCTGCGTGTAGATGGTTCTTTGAGTCTCCACACGTCTTGTTTTTTCTCGGAGCGAGTGAACATTCCCCACTGGCTGGAATGCTCCTCTTCCCTGAGATCCGCTTGTTGGTGAGTCGGTAAGGGTCAGCTCGACCTAGCTCTGTGAAAGTTCTCTTAATGCGGCTTCGGCTAGAGGCTTGAGTCAGGTATACTATGCCCTTTGGTGGTCGGTATGGATCTTTTCCATCACGATATCCTTCTTTTCGATATGCTCGCAAATGAAGGTGGTGTCGATGTCACGTGCTTGCATCTCGTATGGAAAGTACGGGATTACGAGTAATTGCAATTGCAGAATAAGCTTCCCATTTGGTCTGTCCGCGAGAAGATCGGCACTTCATTAGAATGACTATAATAGTCGTAAGTTGGCTATCTCGGCCGAAGGATTTGGGGGCGCGGCAACTTGAGCGCCCCATTGCATTCGGCTTCCGATTTAAGGTGACGCCCCTCGCCCTGTTTTGAGTGTTGTTTCTTTGAAAACCACGAAATCGGCTTGTTTGCCCGAGGAAGCCGACATGTTCAGTTGACTTTCGGTCGATTCCATCTGCATGAGTCGGCATCAGAAGCCAACTAGTTAGTTCGATATTATCATCGATTGGATACCATAAACCCCGTCCCAGTCGGGTGTTCCCTGCTCCCGAGATAGCGGAGAATCTTCTTTGTTGAGTCTATATGACTACGCATTGGGATCCCCCCCCCCCCTTGAGAAATCAGCACGAAACTCCTTCGGGCGCGAGACACACTCTGACGCGCATAAGTTATGTCGAGTTCGAGTAGGTTGAATTAAGTATAATAAAGAACCAATAATAGCACGAAATTAAGTATGGTCTACTTATTGGGATTTTGTATGCTTGGAAGCACTTTTATGCTTGTATACGCTGTGCTTTTGTCCTTACCTTTGTTTTATTCTCCTATCGATAAATATGTATATTTGCACATGTTATCCTTTATCTTGTATAAAAGTTAAATTTGTGTGGTGTGTCGGGTATCACGAGAAGACAACACAAATAGGTTGGCAGACCAGATATAAATAGTTATCACAGTAGAGACAACTTAAGGATAAGTTATCGGTTTAAGCTGCGGTTTAGATAAGAAGTGGCTTGTCTTAGGCGCTTGTCTTTACTTGGTACCTTTCGAGACATGGCATTTTTCTATCAAGAATCGGTGCCCTAAAACGCCTAAAGAGATAGAAAGTATGAGACTAGTACCATATGCTTCGTCATCGGTAGTCTCATGTATGCAATGCTTTATGCAAAGAGAGACCCGGACATCTCATATGTTGTAGGCATGGTCTCAAGATATCGGTCTAATCTTGGACAAGCGCAATTGGGTGAGGTTAAAAATATTCTCAAGTTCCTTAAACGGACTAGAGATTATAGAATTGTTTACCGGTCAGACGAGTCTAGTGCCTTTGGGTTATACGGACTCGGATTTCCGGTGACGAGAGATGAGAAGAAGTCTACCTCGGGTTATGTGTTTACCTTGGGAGGTGGAGCCATCTCATGGAGGAGTCGAAGCGAGAATGCTTGCGGACTCAACCATGGAAGCGAGTATATTGGGGGCGAGAAGCCTCTAAGGAGGCGGTTTGGCTGAGAATTTCCTCCTGGATCTTGATATTGTTCCCGATTTGCAAGCCATCACAATTTATTGTGATAATGCGGGTGCGATGGGCGAAATTGAAGGAACCCAGATCCACTAGGCTTCTAAACATATAGACGGGAAGTACCATATCATACGAGAATTCGTACATCGGGAGACGTGGTGATTGACAAAAGTGGGACGAAGACAACCTAGGCAGATCCTTTCACGAAGAGCTTACCGGTTCGGGTTTACGAAAGCGTGTTCGTGGCCCAGGAGTGGTAGAGATGCCCCCCACTTAGGACTCCATAAACTTTTGTATAAGTGGGAGAAGATGCGATGATAGATATGATAGATAGTGAGTACTAGTTTGTACCTAGAAGCCCGACACATTGTATACTAAAAGTTTGCTTTAGTATAATTGGGAGAATTGTTGGGATTTTGTATACTAGAAGCCGGGTTTTATGCTTGTATACAATGTGATTTTGTCATTACCACTATTTTATTCTCTATCGATAAATATATATATTTGCACATGTTATCCTTTATCTTGTATAAAGTTAGATTTGTGTGGTGTGTTGGGTATCACGAGAAGACAACACAAATTGGTTGAAGCGACAAGATATAAACGGATTATCACAGTGAGATAACTTCGAGGATAAGTTGTCGGTTTAAGCTGCGATTTAGATAAGAAGTGGCTTGTCTTAGGTTTGCTTGTCTTCTTGGTACATCTGCTTGAAGGTGGTGTATTGACGGATCACGGTGAGATGTGTTTTCCTAACGGCCTTAGTGGAAAACCAAGATCTCGGTGACTTTCCAGGTGCTTAAGCTTGGTAAGACTTGGTGAGTGCATTTGGCTATCTATCACTTTGACCTACTATGGTGAACGTCATCGCGGCCCAGGATCTACGTATCTTGGGTGTTAGTAGTTATTTGTGGCTCGAGGTTGGTTATGCGTATCTTGCATCCGTATCCTAGTAAAATGGGTTGATAATATCCCTGAGGAACTTCAAATGATTAGCCACGCTAAACCCGAACGGTTGATTAAGTTCGGGGGTGTGTTAATAAGGTCAGTGGTACTACTCGGGAATATAAGATGGTAATTAATTTAAGGTGTCGTTAAGCTTAATTAATTGCGGATATTTCTATCTTAAATACGGAGATCGATTAAGTCTAAAATACAAGCCCTTGCTCAATTTGGGATAAAGGGGTAAGTCGGCCACGAGTTCTCTAGTGGAATGAATGCGTGTTTATTAATTAATTTTGCTCTGTGGTGAGCATGGATAATTAATTAATTGGAGGCCCACTTTATTTCTTGTATTGGATCACGATCGCCCGATTAGTTGCCTAGTAATTTATTGTCTCTCGAGAAATCATTATTAATGAATTAATGTATTTTTACATTATTTAATAATGTTATTTATACGGAATCAATTGGTTGGGCCAATTAATTGATAAATATTAGTAGCCTGATAAATTAATTAATTATATTATGGGCTTGTTATGTGGAAGCCCATTAGAAATATAATTAAATTAATGGGTTACAAATATATTAATATTATATTGGCTTTTGAAGCTATATATATCAGGTATTATGTTCGAAATAGATTACACACATATACACATAATTACACACGTATACGTGAGTAAGGGAAAGACAAAAAAATATTTTCTTCAATTCTCGACCACCCGAGAGGAAGAAAAAGGTCGGGATACGGATCGAGAAGGTATTAACACGGGAGCCAACAATCAAAGCCGCGACAACACGCGGGGAGGAAGGTAGCGTTCCTAACCTAAATTATTCCTTCACTACGATACTCCATCTTTATCAAGATCAATTTTCATGTTCATGTTCGCCGGGATCTTGATTGGTTTGCCGGATGTGCAACCGAACTTCTTGATGAGGTCTCGAGTGTATTTGCCTTGATTGATGAGCGTTCCCTTCTCAGATTGTTTGACACGAAAGCCGAGGAAATAGTTCGGCTCTCCACGTCATTGATATCTCGAACTTGTCCTTCATCATTTTCTCAAGCTGGCGACACATGATGGCGTTCTTCAATCCAGAAGATTATGTCATCTACGTAGATTTGCACAAGTAAAATGTCGTCTTCAGGTCGAATCTTGAATAATGTCTTTGTCTATTATGCTTTTAAAGAAAACCTTTACGAAGAAGAAACTCGAGACAAGGTATCTTACCAAGCCACAGGTGCTTGTTTTTAACCCATACTGAGCCTTTACCGAGTGCACGTAGACACGATGTCCCTGCGAGAAAGCCGGGAGGCTATTCTACATAGACTTCTTATTTCGGTCTTGTTGTTCGGGAACGCGAGACTTCACATCCATTTGATAAACTCCGAATCTACGATGTGTTGCGTAGGCTAGGAATAGTCGATTGCCTCCAACCTTGCGGCCCGGAGCAAAAGATTCATCGAAATCTATCCCTTCGACTGACGGTAGCCTTTTGCCATGAGTCTTGCCTTGTTCCTTACTATAACGTTGTTTTCATCTCGCTTGTTCTTGAAGACCCATTTAGTTCCAATCACGTGTTGATGTCGGAGGTCTATCAACAAGCTCTCATGCTCGTTTCTCGTGAGCCGATTCGGCTCCTCTGCGTGGCTATGATCCAATCGGCGTCCTTAAGTGCATCCTCAGGCGGCGAGGTTCTTCAATAGACAAGAAGCGAGGAATATACGGCGCTTTCTCCCCGACGAATCCGGATCTTGTCTTTACGCTTGTTGAAGGATCTCCAATAATTAAATTAGAGGTTTGAGCATCCGGACACGATCTACGATGTTTCAACTCTTCATCCCGAAATTGTTCAACATAGATAGTAGGTGAGTTAGGCATTTCGGTCGTCTTATTACGAGATTGAAGCAATTCGGTTACAAGAGTATGATCTCTTGAGTCACCGAGGTTCGGGGGCATTTAGCTCAAGAACTTCATTTGTTCCCCTGAATTATTATTCTCGGTAGGGGTCTCGATTACCACTTGGGTTTCTTCATCGACTGAGTTCACACGGGATTGGCGACGTGATCGGTAGAGTCGATACGTTAGGCTACTTCTCTACTTGGTGAGATTCGGTAGACTTATCTTCGGTTTCTTCGGTTTCTTCATCGAATCATCATCCCGACACCCAGTGGATCTTTTCAACTCTATCTTTCAAGCTCGAGATCTGCGTTGCTTCTTTCGATGTCCTCAAATTCGGGTTTAGAGTTCACGATCCTGTCTTTAGTAGCAAACTCATTAAAAACAACGTGAGGGATTTCTTCCATGCAAAGGGTCCAGATAGTTAAGAGACTACGAAGGCTTTGGCGGCCAGGGAGTATCCTAAGAAGACTCCCCGATCGACTTGCTATCAAAAGTCTTCAACCGGTCCTTCCCATTATTGTGGATAAAAGTACAAACACCCCGAAAATATGGAAATAAGATAAAGAAGGCTTCCTTCGTTCCATAAATCATATGGTGTCTTCTTATCTTGCTTTGTCGGTAGGGATGCGATTACGAGTATAACATGCGGTATCGGTACCTTACGCCCGAATTTGGTTGGGAGTCCTGAGTGCGCGAGCGGGGTCCCTTCCGCTTCTTTGAGTGTTCTATTCTTTCTTTGGAAACCCCGTTTTGTTGGCGTGCACGCGGCGGATGTCTCATGCTCTATGCCTTACGCTGCGAGAACTCTTCCCACCATGGAATTCGGGGAACTCGGTTCCTCTATGCGAGCGTATCTTGATGATCTTGGTGTTCTTTTCGACACGAGCTTTTTAGAAGCGTCGGTAACTCTGTTTTGACGTCGAGACTTGTTGGCGATAAATATGACCCGTGTGTAGCGCGAGTAGTCATCAATGACAACTAAGGCGTACTTCTTGTCCTTGATCGTCACCGGAGGGAGTTTGGACCGAACAACTCCATATGTAGCAGGTGAAGGATTCCATCCTTGGAAGGAGATGGAACGGGGAGGATTTTGATTCCTTGTTTGCTTTCCCTTCGGACATGCTTCACTTGAGTGTCTTTCTTTGAATACTTCATTCGGCGAGTCCTTTTGCTTAGAGTGTTTCTAGCTAGCTTGTTGGCGTCTTGAAATTGAGATGGTTGAGTCTTACAGTGCCGAGAGCCACCCCGTTATGTTGTCGTTCTTAGCGACAAACAAGCTTCGAGGTTGGTGAGTTCGATCGGACTACATAGATATTCTTTTTGTGCGAACTGACAACACTTTATTTTCCTATAGATTTATCAATGACATCACGAAACCGGCGTCAAAAATCACTCTTATTCGAGTTATCACAAAATTGACTAATAGAGAAGATTATGTTGAAGTCCTTGACATATGATACTCTTAGAACTATTGCGGTTCAATCTTTGAGTGTTCCATAGCCTACGGTATAGCCTTTTGCATTGTCTCCAAGCTCGATTCGGGGTCCTTCTTCAATAGTATAATTCTTGATGGAGGTCCTTTTGGTATGTCATATGTCTTGGCATCCGCGTCCACATACCAAGGGTCCTTGTGCACTGCAAACGGCAATTATATTTAGGTACCCTTTATTTTTGATTTTGGGTCCTTAGATATTAGTTTTGGAAACCCAGATTTGTCTTACGACCACGGTGGTCTCGGGCCAGTTTCTTCCCCACTTTGATCAACATATTTAACTCTTTGGCGGGTCGTCCTGACTTCCGAGTCTTTACAGGTTCGGGAGTCGTGATCTTTGAGTAGGTGGTCATTGACCTTTGCCTTACATACGGCTTTCTTTTTCTTCTTCGACTCTTAGTTCCTCTCCCGACTATAGGATCATAGTAGCATGACCAATGCCAGGTTGGATGCGTCGGTGTGGAGGTCCATACCCCATCCGCCCACTTAGCTTTCTTGGTTCCCCCTTAGCGGCCCGGGGTGCTTTGGTGCGATCTTCTTGTCGAGTCTTTGATAGTCGGGATGAGGTGCCTTCATCTTTGTTTGTTCTTGGCTAGGGGGTTCCTAAATCTCTGCGTTAATGGTCTCCCCTTGAACAAACCTATCGGCTAGCCGGTTTTCGGCGTATGGGGGCGAGATGAGGAGGCTCCGTAGGGCAGAATCCGAGTCCCTCCTTGCGGTGCTTAGGCTTGTTGCTTGCTAGCATCGCCTCAAGCTTCTTTTCAACGCCCATGTAATGCTCTGTCATCGAGTTCCTCCAAACATCATCACTTTTCTTCGGCGGTTCATGCTCGGCACGAAGTCCGACAACTCTTGCTTCGGTAAGACTCGGTTCAAGGCATCTTTACGAGTCGAAGTCGTTGGTCGATGCGAGATCGATCTTCTTGATCTTTGAGACTTGGCCATCGAGAGTTTATCTCCTCCCGAGTCTCAACATAAGTCCTTCGACTCGGCGCAACGTCGACTCTCCTAAGAAAGTCTGCGATTCTCCACTTTCGGGGTATCGACTCCCGAAGAGTCTTGCTGAGTTGCGGACTCATGCGAATCTGCTCGTTGAGTAGTTCTTCGTATGCGATCGCGGCGTCCGGATTCTCATCGCACTTTTTGAAATAGTGTCGTGTGTGCGGTGTGAAGAGGAGATAAATGGAGCATGAGAGTTTGCCTCATCCTCTTCTCCTACCGTGAGGCGCTTTTCAGCATCTTCTTCAAGCTCAACGGCCGTGAATGCCGCTTCATCGTCGATGAATCCATGAAGGAGTCGACTTCATCACGAGTCGTTTGAGAGTTCACCGTTAATATATGCATGCGTTTCTTGATGAACTTCTCCCTTCGAGCTTTGCGTCTTGCTCTTTCGGCGGTCTTGAGCTCGGGGACAATCGTGCTTCTTGCGATTATAGTAGGTAGTGACTCTTTCTTCTTTGCTTTCGTTGTCTTTCGGTTGGGTTGAGTCCTCTTGTTTCCTGCATTCGGAATTATATGAGTCGGAGTGCGCTTAGGTGTATATTCGGACTTACCCTTGGAGTCTCTAACGACTCTTGAGAGTTTTCTGCGCCTCTCCTTCTCTTTACGTACTTTACGGCAAGCGGTGCGTACTTCTTAGCCAGGCTTCCTTCTTGTAGATCACTAAGTGAAGGTTCGGCCTTGCTAGGACGCCGAACTGTCTTGGCGCGCGATGCTTTAAAAGCGTGGTCGATTTGGGTATCGGCCCTGACTTCCTTGCTTTCTTTGAGGTAGGCCGAACTCGAACTCCTCGGCTTTAAGTTACGAAAATATATGGTCGGGAGTAACAATATCTAAATTAGAATGGCGCAATAAAGTAGCAAAGGGAGTCCGGTGGCCAGTGCAGCGGTGCCCTCAAAATCTTAAGATTCATCTCCGGTTGGAGAATGTCTTTCCCGACGCCGTTGATAGAGTTCATCGGATCTCGTGAATCGACGTTGAGATCTTCAATGGAGTCACCGGGCATGAGAGACGGTCTCTCCGGCCACCGAAGTTCTAGCGCAAGTTTGTTCGCTTTGATCTTCGAGTCCCCGACTCCGGTAGCGCTAGAGCGTCCCGAGAGTTTCTTCGCGGACTTGCGGTCCTTAACTCTTCTAGAGATAGGAATCGCTCATAGTAGTCAGTATGGCGTTTTACGGCGACTCGGTCTAAGTTGTGAAGCTTCTTCTCCTCGGGGGTGAAGGGACTTGTCTTTAGGGATCTTCTTCCCGGTCACCGTTCCTCCCTCCTTTGTCTTTGGGTCCCGAGCTACGACGGCTATCGACCATTGGAACGATAGGTCAGATCCTCCAGAACTTCTATCATACTATCGTGGAGGGAAGTCGAGATGAGCCTCCATTCGACTCGCCCGTACTCTATAGTTCTCTACTGAGAACATGGGTACCATCTCGATTCTTGACATATCGGACATAGTTAATAATGATATGAATGAAGAATAATATGCGGTGGAAAGCGTTTTACGGATCCGTTCGAGTAGACCGGTTTCGGAATAACAAGAGTCTTAGAGAACTCCTGCTTCTCGATACCAATGGTTGGTCAGAGAATAAGCGTTCGGGTGTAGAGGCGGGGGTGAATACACCTAAAAACCGATCTCTCGACTTTAAACGCGAACGGTCGTTTTAGGGAGAGTGACGTCTTGAACAAGTTCGGTAGACCAAATAGGTTGTTACGAATCGCGTGGCGGGTGAGTGGCTTTTTTTGTTTGGGGCACGCTGGGCGGCTAGAGTCTTGATGCCGTTCGGAAAAGTTCGGTAGTGCGGAAATGTGTAGGCCCCAATTCGGTTGAGTTTAGAAAACATTTTTAACGAAATAGTTTCGGTATGTTAGTGCGATCGATTAGGCTTTACGAAACTCGGTTGAATGATTTTAAAGATATTTTCGGTATGCGCGAAGTCAATGCAGCGGTTAAAAGCAGACAAGCGAACACAAAACACGTGCGGTTTTTAAAGTGGTTCGAGATCCGACAATCCTACGTCTCTCGTCCCGAATGATCGGGAAGCTATGTATTATCTTGAGATAGTCTCGGTTGGTTTGTCTGTTGGACAAACACGGTCTTGAATTTATGCGAGCAAGTCTCGGTTTACAAGGTATCAAACTAAGTATTTGAAAAACTCTCCAGACTATGAAGGAGTCCTTTACAATAAGGATCGGTTGGATATGAACTCCCTTCGTCTAAGCTATAGATATGATCGGTGAGCTTAGGTTAGAGGGATAGGGAATGAGAAAGTAGCTTCTAGAGCGACGAACGGTTAAGTATAGACTTGGGTTAGTGTTCGTCGCTTGGATACTAGAAGGCTTTATAATTTGGGTTCGGCTTGGTTCCCTTTATGAGCGAGTATGTCGACTTTTGCCGGAGATTACTCTTTGAACTTCTTGTGGAAGACTTAGGACATTTTGAGTTGCTCATGAATGCTCGTGGGTTCGTTTGTGTTGGTCGTAGGTGAGCTTCAATTTGAGTTGTATCCCTCTATTTATATAGTAGAGGCAAGGATAGATCCGTTGGAGATGACGATCCTTGAGTTTCTCTCTTTTGGGTAGCTAACGGCTCTTTCAAAGTATGGTTGTAGTATCCTTTCCCTCCATTTTACGGAAAGTTGTTGACTTGCGGCTTTAATCGGAATATGGACGGTGGCCGCTTGTCATTGGTCGGGGTTCGGGGAAGTAGGTGAGACAGAACGGGACTTCAAGGAGATCCGAAGTGACTTCTCTCTTCCTCGTATTGACTCTGCCGATTTAACTTTAGAGAATTCGACAATCGGGAAGGCTGTCCCGGCCATTCCTTGAGTCGATCTCTATTCGATAGCATGCTCTGCGAGTCGGCTCTATTGAAGATCAACTACGAGTTCAGTGAACTACTCTGGCGAGTTCGGTTCCATTGATTCCTTTTCGATATCTTGCTCCCGCTTGAGTCCGGTATTGCGAGTCTTCTACTTCCAGTGCCGAGGCGGGTAATCTGCGGCGCCCGAACCGGATGAAGAGTGTCTGCCCGAGTGCGAAACCTCGGAGACAAAAACGGAACACATTACAACCGAAAGGTTCATCCGGTCAAGATAGGGTTTTGGGATCTTCAAATCTTGGGTAAATATTCGAGCACTAGGCTACGGGGGTTATATCTCAGCGATTAAGGAAGACTGAATCATCTCCCAACATTAAGTATAGTCTTGTGATATATAATTCAAACATGATAAATTTGAGTTGTTATTCAAGAACATGTAGAGTTAATTGTGTTTCTTCAAGAGCACGAGTCCTCTTCATGAGGGCTTCAATTGTTCTTTAAGAATATGTAATATTCTTTAGGAATACTAATTGTGCTACTTCTAGAGCACCAATTAAATCAATATAATGATTTCAAAAAGAAATATATTGAATTGTTCTTCAAGAGCTTGTAATATTTTTCAATAATATGAATTGTGCTACTTGGGAGCAACAATTTACATTAAACGATAAAAAAAAAAGTATGTAGAAATATTGATTGTAAATGTTCTTCAATAGCATATAATTTTTTTAAAAAAAATTGATTATGCTATTTCTAGAGCAACAATTTAAGTTAAAAATGTGTTATAATTGCTCTTCAAGAGCATGTAAAATTCTTTAAGAACATTAAAACTTCGGAAGCAACAATGTAAGCTAATATAATCATAAAAACAAATGAAGTTGAAGTGCTCTTCAAGAGCATATTATATTTTTCAGGAATATTAATGTATTGTGTTATTTATAAAACAACAATTATAACAAAGATAATATTCTTTCATCTTATATAATCTTCAATTGATGTCGTGCCGCCGCACAAAACAAGACATTAACTCCATTCGATTATTTTACTGAAATGAAAAAAGTTCATACGAAGGTGGTGAAGAAATGGAATAAAGAAAAATGCAGTGTAAACTTTTCTCTTAAAGAAAAATTGAATACCAAGTTGAGTATTATCAAAGAACAATTGAAAGATGTCGGTTAAAAACTTATACATTCAACGATGGATGTTTTTTTGGAGAAGAACTTTTCGTGTTGATAAAGTGTTATAAACTAAAGAACAATAGAAAGATCGAGAATCGAAGTGTATTATTATGAGGGTTATGAGACTTCATTTATAGAATTACATGACTTTTGGGCCTCGAGTTTTATATGATCATCATATGGTAAATATCCATATAAATATATATATTTACAACGATAACATCTCTTACCTTATAAGAGATATAAATTAAGCACAATTGTTCTTCTAAGTATAAGAAAATCACGAAACTAATGAACATCATGAACTCATTCACTCTTTTGTCCACACCGAAAATAGGGAAAGACACTAAATATAGATAATTTATAAGTATCAAACACAAATATAACATAATCCAACACAAATGAGATCAACTTTTTTACTTGGGCTTTTGAGTTTGATATGGGTCAATAAAATCTATTGTTATAATATGATTGGGCGTAATTGTATTACTATTACTTATATACTATTTTTATGAAAATGTTTAGTACTATGAAATAGGATGCGAACAAAGCAGGCTGGTAGTAGGGGTACAACCACCATCCAATTGTAGTTGTGCGAGTTGCCATAAAATACTGTAATGGTTTTGTTAAAAAAAGTACTCCAATATAACCGTACGAGTGCAGTTGAATCGGAGGGATTCAGGCAGGTGGTGCTTGGAGCCCAGCAAGAAGCCCATTTTGTGCTAATCGGTTCAAGTGCAAACACAATTTCATAAATAGAACATAAATTGTACAATAAAAGGTTTAGTTAATTAATTTATCAGCTTTCGGGATATCCAGCCTAGGGGTGTTAAGGTATACCGAAAAATTGGTATACCGCACATACCGTCACCAAAAAAATATCGAAAATACCAAAAATTTGATATACCGTGATTTTACGTACGGTATGATACCGTACCGAAGTTTTCGGTACGGCAACGTATGAGATTTCTCATACCGCGGTATACCGTTGCAACCAGAAATTTCAGTATGCAACGGTATACCGAACATACCGATTCATACCGAACCTCGGTACATACCGTGTACCGATATACCGCAGTACATACGGTATACCGAAGTAAATCGATTCATACCGAACATCGGTATATACCGTATACCGAAATATACCGATTTGAAATTATGTTTATTTTATACAATTATGTTTATTTTATACATCATTATTATTTTATACCGAAATTTAAGTGAATTATACCGAAATATCTCATCGATCACAATTCAAGTAAATTATGTTTATTTTATACATCGTTATTATTTTATATATTTACTGATTTGAAATTTAATATTATAACTACACTAATTTTAAAATCTCATATTTGCAGTTTTATGGTTGGTTTTTAAATGATTTGTGGTCTTGACTTTTGAGCTTTTATCATCTTGTGGGAGTGTTGGAGAATGAAAATTAGAATTTATTTTACTATTTAAGACTTAAGACAAAGTTCGTTGTTTTGTTTCATTTGTATTTGACATTTGAATAGTTTTTTTGAGATGTTTGATGGAATTTGCCCATGTTAGATTGTGTTTTATTTTTACGTATTATAATGTTCTATTGATTATCTTGGACACTTTTGTTGGATGGGATTTGCATATTTTCTACATCGACATATTCTATTTCACATGAGATTGTTTTTCGGTATATCGTGTGTTTTGGTATAATATTATATTTTTGGTATACCGTCCGTTTTGGTATATCGTTTGCTTCGAGGTATATCGAAGCTTTCGATATACCTAAGTACTGTTATGGTATACCGAAAGAGCGGTATGGCAACGGTATGGAGATTGCTCATACCGAACTTTCGGTATACCGAACTATGGTATACCGAAGTTATCGGTACGGTAACGGTATGCATTTTTCCATACCGAACATTTTCGGTACGGTAAGCGGTATGAGAAAAATATTACGGTTTCACGTGCCGAACACCCCTAATCCGACCCATACTTCGAGTATCCGGGTCACAAAAGAGACCTTTAAACCTGGATTGACAAAGTGGAGATTTCTATACAAATGAAGTTGTGGATATCTGAATACTATTTATACACATATTTAGGGGGTGAAACCGGATTGGATAATATCCGCCCGATCCGGTGCCGTATCCGATCGGATACCAGTTCGGGGGCAATTCTAGTATCCGATCGGATACGGATTCGAATCCGGATATCTTGAATCGGATACGGATTCGATCGGAATTCACATTATCCGTCCGTATCCGATTTTTCCCGTATTTAATCGGATATTTCCCGAATTATGAAATCGGATATCCGAAATATTTAAAAATTAATTTTATAATATAATAATAAATTAAATTCCCCAAACCACCGTGGTCTGCTCCGCCCTGCGAACCCGGCTTCTTCGCCGAGATCCTCCCGGTTCCTTGACGACGACGAGGAGAAATTTCGCGGCCCGAGCATCGACGATTTCCTCCGGATTGCCTCGAGATCTCGAAAGCGGACCGATTCACATGTAAAGAGTCCTCTTCTTCCCTACGCCTTCGCGCCGGCTGCAAGACTAGCGAGTAGAGATGATGAAAAAATCGAGATCCACGCAGAGAGAGAGATCGGACGGGTAAAATCGGATCCACGCGGAAGAGAGAAATCGAGATCCGGCCGCTTTGGTTTTGGGTGAGTGATTTAACAATTAGTAGTCTTGTCAAATGCGATACAAGTCAAGAGGGGTAAAATCGTCTTTCCACTAAACAATTAACATTTTCAATAATTTCTCCATCACAACAAATAAATTAATCTAAAGTTTTAATTCATAAACATATGTATTAAAATCCTAATCAATAATCATTCCTAAATTGTAGTAGCATAATCATAATATTCTAAAATCCTAATCATTTCTAAAATTATACTCCCTCCGTCCCATTCGACTTGTCTAGTTTTTCCTTTTTGGGGTGTCATTTCGACTTGTCTAGTTTCCAAAAAAAGAAGCCTAATCATTACACAACCTACCACTTTTTCTTTGTGGGGCCTACCTCTTTACACACAATCACACACTCATCTACACACAACCACCCACTCTCTCTTAATCTCCACGCCCAAAAGTAAAACAAGATAAGTGGAATGGGACGGAGGGAGTAGGAGATAAAATTAAGGAGTAAAGTAATCACTTGAAAATAAATATTGAAATTATTCCATTTAATCTTTAGCTAAAATCAATATATGTATATTTATTCTACTTTTTCTAGCATATGAGGAAATTATGAGGAAAATAGCATAATCATAAACCATAAATGATTATTTATAAATCATATTTATGAGTAAAATAGCATAATTATGAATATATTAACTATATTTTGTATTAAAACTTCTATTAAATATTGTATACGTGATTTTTTCATGTGTTGCAATCATAAATAGATGATTATTTATAAATCATATTATCCGATTATTATTATTCGAATTCGATCCGAATCCGTCATATATCCGCCCTGTATTCGTATTCGGAATATTTTCCGAATATTCGAATCCGTATTAGTATCCGGCCTTTCCGTATTCGACTCGAATCCGAGAAAAAAATATGGGATCAAATATGGGAAGAGCACTATCCGTCCGTATTCGATCCGTTTTCACCCCTACACATATTTAACTAATTTACTCAATTTGATGTTTCAATTTGAAAATTGATATTAACCATTTTATTATTTTCAAATCAATTTGAATTTATACCAGTTTTCATATTTTCAACGCATTTTATTAGTCTAATAAAAAAACAATCAAATTGTTAAACATGAGTGGAGATCATATAGAGTAAAAACCTGGAACATCTTACATCCATTAGATCGAGCTTATGGATGATGAAGATTGTGTCATTATTTTAGATTTCGTTATGAACCTTTAATAGTACTCCTTCCGTCCCACTAGAAACGACGCATTTCTCTAATTGGATCGTCCCACTAAAAACGACGTGTTTCCTAAAATGGTAAAAATTGTATGGATCATATTTAACTATTAAAAAGTCAAACAATCTACACCTTATATTACCACTTTCTTGATTCTCGCACCAAAAAGAAATGTATCGTTTCTAATGGGACGGATGGAGTATAATATTTTGTAATAAAGGTATTTTTTTCTCTAAACTTGCAAAATCTAAACTAATTTCAATTTCCTTGTGTTTATAGATCCCGTTTCAACAGAAACATTAGTCTCATTAACATGTCTATTTCCTTTCAATTAGAGCATTCTGATATCTCCCCTAAAACCCGAAAAATTGCAACCAAAATTTGATGTTCATCCATCCTCGTCAATTTTCTCTAAAAGATCATTCAATTCCTGCTAGAGATTCCGCATTTTAAGTCTTCATCTCCTACCTCAAGATTTTCATCCTAGATTCCCAATTTTATGGTCGAATTAAATGGGTATGGTGTTGTTCGATTTAGGGGTGTTTGCAAATGCTTATTTTAATTAATTATTTATTGAATCACATAAACGGTTTTTTAGTGTTTAGAAAATTTGTTTTTGCGACAGTTTCTCTAAAATTAAGCAACTAAAGCTGCTTAATTAAGTAATTTTTTTAAGATAGTGTTTGAAACAACTTAAATAAGCCGCTTCGGATTTATTTATTTTTTTACCGTAAAAGCACTTTTTAAGATGAGTGTTTGAAACAACTTAAATAAGTCGCTTTTGGATTTTTGTTTTACCGTAAGAGCACTTTTTTAAATATTTGGAATGTGTATTTACTGCTCTTTTGTGCTTAAAATATGCGAAGCTCATAAGCTAGTCAATGGGTGCTTTATTTAAGAGCGAAACCAAAAAGAAAGCGAAAGCGAGCTTATAAAAGTGTTTGCAAAGCTGTTTCATCTAAAATTAAGTTTTTTTTTATTTCTACTATACAAACACTAACATTTTTTGTTTAAAAACTACTTTAAGCATAAGAATTAGAAGTTGCTTATAAAAAGCTCTTCAAAACACTATCTAAGAATCTATTGAGATGTTTTTGGTGCTTGAAGCACCATAATTTCTAGAAACTATCACATATATTTGATTTTTATCATTGATACAAAAAACTCATTGTTGTTTCTTAAAAGCAAGTATTTCCAACTTTAAACAAAAACAAATAAAAAGTTTTTATATTAATCATTTGGAAACACCTGTGTTTTATTTTCACTTTGCCCGTCAATTTTTTCTACGTTTCTTGCACTTTTGTATTAAAAAAATGCACTTACTTCTCATTATTTTGTGTTCACTTTGCTTATCATCTTTCCTGCACTATATGCGACTGATTTCTTGCACTTGTATATTAAAAGATGCACTTACAATTGTTTCAAAAATGCATAATAATATTACAAATGTTCCATACTGAAAAAAAAATCCATCTGTAGGGTAGGTAAATATACTAAAAAATTGGCATACTGCATATACCGTACTGAAAAAATACATAAAATACAAATTTAAACAGTATAGCATGATTTTTGGTACGGTAACTGTATGGACTTTTACATACCGCGGTATGCAGATGCGTACCGCCTACTAAATAATCGATATATATTGAAACTTCAATATGCCAATATATCTGAAGCTAAAAATCAATTTTAGTTAGCTGAAGTCGAAAACGTTCATATATAGAATGAGGAGAGCTAAATTTATAAATAATTTTTGCAGAAATTCTAAGAAAAGTAAATTAACTCATTTTATTTTAAAAAATATTAATTATATATTATTTTTTATTTTATCTATCACCTTATCAATTATATTATATGCATGCATTTTACGATGAGAAATATAAAATTAAACATCCATATCTTAACATTCACTTAAAAAAACTCATTTATTTTATATAATTTGATGGGAAGATAAATATAAATAATCAATAATTCGATACGTACGGTGAGATTTAATTATTGAAAATATATTGTTCAACATGTATTATGTCGATTCTTAGTGTTTTTTATGGAACTTTGCTCAACTTATTTGATACTTATTGTTTTAAAGGTTTAAAAAACTTAAATTCAATTTTGTCTAATTTAACGGTATACAGTTATATTGAATTTTGGTACGGTATATAGATAAGATGGTATGGTATCGGTGTTAAAAAATTTCAATACCGAACTTATGGTATATCGCATGGTACGATATGATAACAATATGAAAATTGGTCATATTTTGAGTACGATACTATGACAAAAGATGTTTCGATATACCCTACCAACCCACCCCTAGTTGAAACAGAACTAACAAATAATACTGGACGATTTATTACTTGGAAACATCTTTGCAAGACTTGCAGGAAATTTAAAGAGCACGAACTAGGTGTTGAAAGATAAACATCGAACACCATCGGTGAATTTTTGGTCGATGAGAGTTCAATTAGTAGAAAGTTGCTGCTGCAATATCGAGAGAAAATAGAAAATAAAAGTAAGGAGGAGAGAACTGGTTTTCAAAACAAGGCTATGGATTTAAGAATCGAAAGTTACAAATTTGCCCTTTGGCGAAATTTTCCTACTAAAAGGTGAAATTTGATCAGCAATTAAAATCTCATCCGTTAATTTCCTAAACTTTATGGCCTAAAAATGTTCCCATTTCTTATACTTTTCCTCCATTCAACTTACCCCATGGTTATATACTCCGAAACACACAACCTTTAAATTAGTACTAGAGTTTATTATGCATCTCAAAAGTACGCATGTTTTTCTCATCATAGACGAAATTAAAATTCATTTCACTTTTGTATAAATCGCTTAAGTTTTGAAAATGAGGGGTCTTTAAACGAGCCCAAAAATGCCACTCCCACAATCAATCTTGGCTTTGCTTTGCTTTCAAACATCAAATTAGAAAAGCAGCAAAAAAATTCTCGGTGGATTCCCACTTTAAATCGAATAAAAAAGATTTAGCTAGAAATAAATAAAATTTTAATTAAATTTCATTGGTTACAAGGGATTAATTTCGTGGAGCATAAAGATAATCTTGACTTTGGAACATATGTGTCTCTTATTTATTTCTTGCATGTGCTTTATGGCACTCCAACTCCATGTAAGAGAATCAAACATAGGCATCTTTGGACCCCATTGCTTTACAATTATTTCTCCCTAAGAATACATATTTAAGACATTAATTAATAAGGTCATGTTTCACTTCCTAAATCATAATTATTTAAAGGTTTTGTAGGATTTTGAGAGAACAAAACAGTTGTCAAGTTTGTGAAACTATAGTTAACTGAGTTTGTAAAATTCTAGAAGGAAAATGTAGATAGAAGATAAGTTGTACAAGTTTTCATTTCTTGATGGAGTTTATTGTATATATCAAGTCTATAAACATGATTGATCACATTCAAACAACTCAAAATTAGGTTAATTTAAGGGTTATTAGTGAAATAAATTAGAAATTATAGTAATTCATTTGTAATTTTATCACAACTTCAACTCGTGACCAATTAATACACGAACTTTTTAATTTTGAAATTGAAAGTATGTTTTGGTCCCTAATTTTTTCCGGCAACCGAAATGCGTAGTTTGACTCTACGTGCATGGTATTAACCGCCGTCATTTTAAGCGGCGAGAATTTGTCATTTTGACAATTAAAAGGCGTTAGAGAGAACCAGGATATTGACGTGTCATCGATGAGGCTTCAATCTATCTTGTGTGACAAGTAAACCAATGTCGTTTTAATGTTATGACATTACATCTTGTCCAGTTAGACATCCAGCTCAGCAAAACGATGTCGACTTTAATATATTCGGTTGATGGAAAAATTGAGGATCGAAGCATGTCTTCAATTGCATAAAGTTCGTGCATAAACAAACAATCATATCGTAGTATACAAATCAAGAAAACCTCTCTCACTATCAACCTGTATACGAACTAAAAGCTCCTCATTGATATTTCATAACTATAATCTAATCAAATAACATGGAATAAAATTACGAATATAGGGGGCTCTATATGTATCCAAAAACACGAAGCCAATTAGTACACTGGAGCTCGGCTCTTAAGGGCTACACTGGAGAATACACCCGTGTTTCCCAGCCAGAATATAACTAAAATGATGACGCTTGTGATGCCAACCCACATCCACTGCTGCAGTTTTTTCTTGTTCCTGTTACGAATAGGTGGAGGGATAGACTTTGTCTTACTCTGCTTTGCAGCCAACCACGGTTTATTAGGCTTTTTCGTGGCTGCAGGAGGCAGCTCCTTGACATCTATGTCCTTGCCATTCTCAGCGGCGCTTTCAGAGCTTGCTGCTGTTTCGCAATTGCTGTTGGTGTCATTAGTATCTGTCACAGCAGTCTTCTTCCTTTCCTTCTTTCTAAGTCTCTTCTCCCTCTCCTGCATGATTAATCATGAATATGATAAGTCAGTAATATTCTACAGAATGAATAAATGAAACCGAGGGGAAATAAACTTGAATTCAATTGCACCTTTTCTCTCTGTTCTGCCTCCTTCTGTGTTTTCAGTTCTGCTCTTTGCTGCAACTTCTCAGCTTGCCTCTTCTTCCTTTCGCGTGCCTCATTAGCCTTTGCAAGTGCCTCCAGACGACGTTGCTCTTTCAACTTGGCTTCAGCTTCCGCTCTTCTCAGTTCTTCCGCCTTTCTCAACGACTCAGTCTCCTCCTTTGATTTAATAGGCTCCTCATGCACCTCAGCAGTGAGGTCGCTTCCAGTATTAGCATCAAATCCATTTACTTGTAGATCAATAACAGGCTGCTTACGTACTTTCTCGCTCTTGGGTTCTGTAACTTTCTTAACTGATTTACTCACTGAGGTCACATTTTCACTAGGGGATTTTTCGTTTAGCTCCACACTTGGGATGCTTGGTGCTAGATCAACCTTGGCTGGAGTTGATGCCATTCTGTTACCTCTCTCATTAGCATAACCGGGTAAGGCAAGTGGCACCTCATTGGGGCCAAGTGAACGACAGTCCAAAGTTCCAAATCTCCTGATATTACTCCTTTCATTGAACTTGGCATAATCTATTCGGAACTCAGGATTTGTGTTCCACATCTCCATAAAACTTCCTACCTATAAAATCAAGATGCACGCAGAAAGTTAAAAGACTGAACTGAAACATCGATGGGCTAGGAGTTCAAGATCAAAATTTACCTGATTCGTGCACAAGCGATAAAGCGCTTCTGTATCCCTGCTAAACGCATAATTGCTGGCAACAGCTGCATCATCCTTGAACTTGAAAAGTATTTGCTCTGCAATTTGAGTCATTTAAATAACACGAGTCACTTTACCAAAACAGAAGAGAATAGATATCTAAAGGGTCTTCTATTCAGTCAAACTTCTTAAGTCCATCATACTTCTGAGATGCAACAGTTACATGTACTTCAATTAAAACTGCAACTTTCAATAGGCATTTTTCCTTTTTTTATATTTCTGGTACGAATTTTAAACATGGATTTTCACATGACTAGGCCTTCCTCAATTTAAATGATTCAAAATATTTTTATGAAACACCTATAACATAGCAATTGTTCTATATTCTCTTATCTATAGAAAGCCTAAGAGATTAATCAAGATTGATGACCACTTGATGTATAAATACCAAATTGACAACAAATGTATATTGTTTCCACAATCTAATTTGATGATCATACAGATTTTCATGCTATTCAACTGTTTGGCTTCATTCTCGAAATACTATGTGGGTGAGTTTGAATTCAATAACTGATGGTCCATCAATGGATATGCCTAACATTTACTGGATCTAACCTATGATTACCTTGTGTGACAGTGTCTGTGCGCAACACATTCATAATGAAAAATAATTAAAGTGTGGCCAGACTTTACCTTCTTTGATAAATCTTTTCTCAAATTCTGCCACTGAAAATATGCTGCTTGGCGAACTTCATCAGCAGCTCTAAACTGCGCTTGAAGTTCCTTAATCTTTCGGTTTTCGTCATCATATCTCTTCTCCGCTTCCGCAGCAGTTGCTTCAGCTTTTAAGACCTTATTTTTCAGAATATCAAGCTCTTTCCTTAGAATCTGCAGAAACCCAGTCCACATCAAAACTGTGCATAAACTACCACCATAAATATTTTTTTTTTTAATCTTTGCATGGAAGTTAAAAACTTGTAAAGAGGGAGGGGTAAAAATATCTTAAGCTTATTGCATAAATAATGATCTAAGCAAACCTTCAAGCGCTCTTCAATCTCCTCTCTCTGTTCAAGAGCCTGCTTGACTTCATCTTGGCTACCAATATTAGAAGACAATTGTTCGCGGAGTTGCTTCAGTTGTTTGATTTCACGAATGAGTTGTTTTTCTTCCTTCAAGGGAAGAGTCTCATGTTGTATCATATGTTCCATATTATGTATCTGCCAAGAGTAACAGTTAATCATTCACAAAAACAAATATTATGTTCTGCAAAAGATAAATGTCATTCAATTAAAATACATGAAAAAGATAGGGGCAGGAGAATGAACACCTGGCTATCAATGTCCTCAATAGATAATGCATTCTTAGCTTTGTTGATCATGGACTGAAGAGAATCTATTTCCATGCGTTTTGACCTAACCAACTTTCGTGCACTCCTGCCTTTGGAAAGCTCATAATCGACACCATGAATCTGACTGTTGGCCTGCTAAGTGGGAAAAATTAAAAAGATAAGTGCATCGTCCTTGAAATCCATTAAGAGGGACAGTTAAGACTTAAGAGATAAATGTCTTACTCTTATCTCTTGAATTTGAAGTTGAATAGCCTCCCTGAGTTTTGTCTTCTCATCCACTTGTAGCTTTGCAAGTCTGATTTTTTCTCTAATACTTTCATCCTCAAATCTTGGAGTCCTAATCAAAAAGTTGAATGGCTTTGTTTTCGTCTTGATACTCTTGTCTTCTCCTTCAGTTGTAGGAGTAGTGGACACCCCTGTTGAAGCTGCAGAGGCTTCTTCATTTTGAGAACTGGTTTTCTCATTATCCAGCTCAAACAAGTTCTTTTTACTGTTTCCTGCAGCACCATCCAGTTGATCTTCCATGTTTTCTATGACATCGACCACTAACTCAGTGATTGCTGCACCATCTGAGTTGCTATCAGAAATATCTGTTCTACAAGAGACAGCCACATCTCCAGTCTTTTCTCCACTAATACTGACAGAGGCTTGAAGATGACCATCAGATTCCAATTTCACATCAAGAGTTTCTGGTGATCTATCTACAACTTCTGGAACCAACTTATCAAGAGCACGTTCAGATCCTGAACTTGTCTCATCTGGAATACACTTCACGACACTGTCATGACCAGGAACTACTTCCTCAATGATTTGTGATTCTGGGCCAACAAGAAGAGAAGAAACCCTTCTCATTTCTTCAACATCAGAAACCTCAGTTTCACTTTGAGGTGCACAGGCATTTGGTGCTGGACTGCTTTGAGTTTGGACGGAAGCCTCATTCATAGTCTGATATGGCGTAGTATCATGAGATGCTCCGCAGCTGTCTGGTTGTTCCTGAGATTCTTCAGAATATTTAGAACCATTTTCAACATCATATACCGATGAGTCCTCATCTTTTTCTTCTGAAACCAAGTCACGAGTAGTTTGGACATGAGAATCCAGTACTACTCATCGGAGGCTGTTCCATAGACACTTCATGATGTTCAGCATTTTCAACTTCAGATACAGATGAGTCATCATTTTTTTTCTTCTAAAGCCAAGTTACAAATGCTACTCACCGCAGGTTGTTCCTCAGACTCTTCATGATATTGAGCAGCATTTTCAACTTCAGATAGAGACGAGTCCCCATTTTTTTCTTCTAAAACAGAGTCGCAAGCAGTATGCACTTGAGAATCACTAGAACTCACCACAGGCTGTTCCAAAGATTCTTCATGATGTACGGCACCAATTTCAACTTCAGATACAGGTGTATCCTCATTTTCTTTATCTAAAATCATGTCACAAGTAGTGTGCACATGAGAATCATTACCACTCACCACAGGTTCTTCCTCAGGTTCTTCATGATATTGAACACCATTTTCAATCTCAGACACAGATGAATCCTCATCTTTTTCTTCTGAAACTAAGTCGCCAGTAGTTGGGGCATGAGAATCAATATTACTTACCGCAGGTTGTTCAATAGATTCTTCATGATGTTCAGCACCATTTTCAACTTCAGATGCAGATGAGTCATCATTCCTTTCTTCTAAAACCAAGTCACAAGTAGTTTGCACATGAGAATCACTACTATTCACCACCTGCGATTCTTCACAATTTTGAGCACCATTTTCTAATTCAGATACAGATGAGTCATTTTTTTCTTGTAAAACCAAGTCACAGGCAATTTGGACATGAGAATCAGTAGGAGTCACCATTGCTTTTGATTCATCTGTTTCTTCTACTGTATCTTGAACAATGTTGCTAGCCCCACTTTCACCCTGTTGATTTTCAAGTTTATCCGAGCTCAAATCTGTCCTTGCCTCCTCCTCAAGTGTCTTGTCCTTATTGTCAAGCAACAACGACTCTGAATCCAGACCCAGAGAAAATGATGAGGAAACTTCATGTTCTGCAGCTTCAGCAAGTTCTCTGGTTGGTTTTGCCTCTTCCTCAACCTCTACACCAACGCTTTGCAATTCATGCTCACCTACATCCACCAACATCTTCAGATCTTTGTTCTTCTTCCAATGCTTCAGCTGCACTTGTGTTACTATGATCCTCACCATCAATCGGACTATTAGAACTATCATTGTTGGTAAAAACATTATCGAACTCTCTATTCTCTCCTATTTCTGCTGCTAAACCCAAAAGACATAACTTGGGGTTCCTGATTCTCAACAGGACAAAGAGGGGACTCTGCTATTGTTATACCATCCAGATTCTCTTGTTGACCTTCAGCCACGCCTTCGATTTCTCCATTTTGATCCACAGCCTTCTCTATCTCAGCTTCAGACACACTCTCAGTTCTTCCATTTGAATCCTCAACTTGAGTAACATCAGCTTCTGCCGCACTTTCAGTTATCACATTATGCACCTCCACAGAATCGGCACTAGAAGCTTTGAACCCCTCACCTTCTGCCAAGCTTTCTATGTTTCCAACCGAATCCTCAACTTGTTTGACTTCTGATTCTGGCGAATCAGTATCAGAAATCTGGACACCCTCTTCAACTACATGGGAACTCTCATCCTTGTTGCAGGTACTATTTACTAGGCAAGGACCGCCGTTGTTGTGCCCAACATTCCCATTCTCTCTCCCATTGAGGTGCTGAGCTTCCTTACAAACTGCACCAGTTTTTCCATTTTGGGAATCCTCAGGTTCAGGCGGAAAACTAGAACCCCCAACATTCACATCCTTATCACCCACATCGTCATCAGCGCCAGTAACAAAAACATACGAGTTATCGAGATCATTGACTTGGTTATGGTGGTTGGCCCCGTTGCAATCGGACTTGGGCAGATCCTGGTAAGAGCTCATGTCCAACCCACGTTTCTCCTCAACTGCAACCATCTTCGGAACCTCCACCGAAACCTCAGTTCCTGCCATTACTTCTGTATTTACCAATTGCAGATCAGAATTAACAGTAGAAGGATAATGCGTTAACAAATAAACACACAGTATTGAAATTCAAAACCCAATTAATATTAAAAGAAGTCCGACCATAAATAAAAAGCTAACCATGAAAAAGTAATGCTGAGATTGCAACACTTACTTCTTTATTCAAGGAGATTGCGAAAGGAAAATTAAACAAATGAAGCAAACTGATCTGGGATTGACGCCGACGCCCCTCCGTTATGGATTTTAACCTTTTACTGTTCGTTTTCGTATTTATCTTCGCCGTTGATCCGTAATTGATGGCAACATGGTAATAGTAAGAAATATCCTCATATAAAATCTTCTAATTCTAATTCTAATTTGCGATTCAAAGCGAAGGAAATAGACAATATTTTATTTAAAGGATGACATTAAATACGTTTAATTCTGTTTATTCCTAAATTGAATCCTGTTTATTTCTAAATTGGATTCTCTTACTAGATTTTGATACCTCTACCAAACTTATCCATCTGATCCCGTAGCTTAAATCATATGGATCTATCCCAACTGAAAAGTTTCAATATCATAAACTATTTGTATATATACGTGTTACAATCATAATAATTTTATAAAACTATGTCATTCATCTAGTATAGTAACACATAAGATTGCATAATTTGAGACAAAAACATTTTCCATGTACCCAAACCTTATTTTCACTGTAACGATAAATCTCTCTCTAAAAATCAGGAATTTATTATTAAATAGCAAGTTAATAATTATATGCAGAACAATAAGCAATATACTACCCTAAATCTATAACTATAAAAGGATTTAGAAATATCACCTAAGTTACATGATTATGGTGCAATAGTTACATTAGTAATTTATTTCCAGTGATGAAAACAAAGAAGACAGAGAGAGATATATCCAGCAAAGACTGATACATTAAATATTCCCAAATGAATACCTCAGCAAGCAATACCTTTTATGATTCTGGAAATAAAATATTTTCAAATATTAATTTTAAGAGCCAAGTTTTCCTCCCATCAATTTAAAGTAGTAATCTTTCGGGTTCGCACATGGGTTGAGATAAGCACGAGTAATGGTGACGTTAATAGAAAGAGGTTGAGTATCCAGAAACAAAAGTGGACCTTACTACTAATTTCCACTTCCACTCTTTTTTTTTTTTTTTTTTTTTTTTTTTTTTGATACGTGAGCCCCGGCCCGCTACTTTTCGGTCTTGTGGCTATTCAGGTAAGCCACTCCTTGTACAGTAGCCGCAAAAGAGCATGCGAGGAGATTTAACCACCCGCGAATTGCAATAGTGACGTGCCCCATAATAAGTTTCCAGTTTGGGATTGACCCGCACCTTATCGGTCCAATCTTTCGGGTTCGCACATGGGTTGAGATAAGCACGAGTAATGGTGACGTTAATAGAAAGAGGTTGAGTATCCAGAAACAAAAGTGGACCTTACTACTAATTTCCGCTTCCACTTTTTCTATTTTTATTTATACTGGTCCAAAACTGATAAATACTACAAAAGAAGCGCCTTTTTCGCTTTTCCTAGTTTTCACACTTCGCTAATGCAATTATGATTCTGGAATTAAATACGATTTAATGAAGTATATATGAAATCTACTACATCCTTTATGCACTCTAATAAATATATGGACGCAATTATGGTTTGCAATTTGGAACAAACTATTCCTCCTAATACAAACCCTTAATATTATTGAATTCTGAAACCCTTAATATTACTAAGGCCCATATTAACCTACAAAATATTCAGTAATAAAGCTAATAAATACACTGCGACTCGTTACATCCTATTAAATCCACGTCTATATTTCAACCGACGCGTCTCTTTCAAAAACTGCTAATACCAAAGATTTACGTTTAGATCGGAATGGGTAAATTAGCATTAATGATGGCTATTCCTAGTCAAGCAAGCCCTCCAATTCAACACCTAATTTATACCTTGAAATAGATCGAGATTCTAATAGCAGCCCCTCCTCAACAACTAGTCAGGACAGGAGAGAAGGAAACGCAAACAGAGCAGGGCAGCATGAGGGACCACCAGCATTTCACGAGGTTTCTCCACCGCCATTCCCATCAGTTTGTTTTAAAATAATAAAAAAAATACTGATGACTTGTGATTTGATCAATTAACGGGAGAATTATAAATATATTAAAAGCTATTAAAGCGAATTAACTTGACAACATCAGCCCTATATTATGCTGCGCCCTAAACTGCCCAGAATTCCCTCTATACATCAGGATAACAACATATTGGCAGGAACTGTTGATGAATTATGATATCAATTACGCGTTTTGGGGATTACTTAAGTCAACTTTTTAACAGAAAGGGAGGATAAAGATCAACAGCCATGGCCCACCAGTTAATTAATTAACTGTTTCATGTTTTTCTCATCCTGAGAAACAAGTCCTCAGCATAGCCAAATTTATAAGAAGATGTTGGATACGAAGGTAGAAGATAAATATTTCAGCAAAAGGGGTGGAAAGGACTGATGATATTAATGTAGTTATCTCCTACACTCGATTGACCAGATCCTTTCAAGTCTCCGCAATGATACACTTCTTTCTGTTAGCCAGAAAATTGGGTTCAAATTCATCAAAGCTTCGTTTAAAAACAAAAATGCCTCTAATCGTCAATGGAGGCGAGATCACTCCAAATGAATCATTCAACTCGTAATTAACTCCTAATTCAGATCAACACGAGATAAAATACCCAAAAAAAACAGAGGAAGAACGAGGATTCGAAGAAAGCATGAGTCGGTAGATGCATAACAGAAGAAATAGAATGAACCAACTCACCGGGAAATGTAAGATTCCAGATCCGATTGGGAATTCGAGTGCGCAGATCCGGAACAGCAATCAGGCGCGCCAATGGCGACTGAAATTAAGAAATCGATTCACAAGTCGCAATAATTCAATGACAGGCTCCGGTTCTCTACGAACACGCAGCGGTGGCCGGCGACGGGGAGCTGGCGAGTGTATGAATGTGTATGAATCCAATATGTGAATGAGGGGCCTTGCGGTGTGAAGCAGATTGTCCGAAACTGGATCTATTACGGTTATAAATAAGATTTTATAGCTGGCTTTTACTTGCTATAGTTTATAATTATTTTTCCTTTTCTTTTCTTTTTCTTTTTTTAAAAAAAAATGCGTGATTTTATGAAAATCTCAGTAGTTTGTTTTTGTGAGAGAAACATGCCTGCACGAACGCGTTCACAATTCCTAATTGAAATAAATTATGAGTTAAATCACAAATTCTACATGAACTCCAAACTAAAAATAGTTTAAACGATGTTTAATTGAAACTCATACTTTCACATTTCATTTTCTCTCAAGATTTCTTCCTTCTTTAGAATCTCTTCTCCTACATATCTTTCTAAACCTTTTTTTTTGTATGGAAGATTGCTATCATATTGTGTTTATTTATGTTAAAAAACGTTAAATCAAGATTCAAGGTAAAAATGTTATAATATGAATATTTTCCATCGACAATCTTATTGGTTCATATCTATCTTGAAGAATTTAAGTTTAAATATAAATAATGCTTTGTTTTTCTTTTCATTTATTTGTCAACCTGCTTTTTTATTAAATATTTTTTCCCAATAATTCAAATCATTTATTACAGAATATGGTAACTACTAATCCAAAATTCCCTACCTATAAGCCTATATAACCATCTTGAGTTGGGCAGTTCTTGGCAGCTTGTAATTTATTTCTCCAAATAAACTTCACGTAATACTATTTTAAGTCTAACATAACCCCACATGATATTTTGATTAGGCGCAGGGTCCCTTTCGTAATAAAATTATATTTCATTACTATTTTCCTCCGTAACCTTGCTCTCTTTTATTTTTACGTTT